>JAFJTR010000029.1:322867-334340 GCA_022559985.1 Parastagonospora avenae f. sp. tritici 18332-5
GGCTCTGAGCTCGCAGAGCTAAGAAGATCGGATGTACCGAAAACAGTGGACTCTGAGCTGGCTGAGCTGATTGAACTGACCGTAGCGCTTAGGTCTGCTGCAACACTAGAAACTGGTGATGATGCGGACTCGCTGGAAGCAGTAATGGAGCTGAGTAGGTCTGATGAGCTCGAAATCGTCGGCTCAGAGCTTGCCGCATCACTCGAGCTAGGTGTGGAGCTAATGGCGTCGGAAAAACCAGTTGGTAAGGCAATGGCACCGTCTGAACTTGTGCTGCTGACTGCCGGTTCGGAGCTGATTAAGTCGCTGGTTGCAGGGACGGTGCTGGAGGATTCGAGGGTTGGGCTACTGACAACCTCAGTGGTTGAGGAAGACAGAGCATCTGTGGCCGTAGGCTCAACGACCACGATGATAGTGGTAGGCGAGCCGTTTGCGTCTGTCGTAGGTACGACGTTCGTGAAGGAGACTGAACCACTAGTAATAGTGCTGGTACTGAACTCAATCGGCAGAACCGCTGACAAAGTGGGTTCTCCAATTATAACGACAGTAGTCGGCTCGCCGTAAGCGTCGGTTGTTGGAACAGTCAATGTAAAGCTGGTTGATCCCGCCGTAGTAGTGATGGTTTGGAAAGGGTCGGCAATCGGAGTCGGCGTCGTTGTCATCGTAGGCACATCCACGACGACGTATGTTGTAGGTGAGCCATAAGAGTCCGTGGTTGGAATGGTGAAGGTACAGCTGGTCGAGCCAAGCGAGCGGGTGTATGTTTTGTAGGGCTTCTTTCCTACAGGGTATCCATGAGGATGTCCATAGACTGGCTTTGGATGCGGTTTTGGGTGCGGCTTAGCAGCGTAGGAGCCGCAGTTACGCTGGTACCATCGGCACTTCGATTTGGCGGTGGCAGCGCCACACAAGCCAAGGCAAACGAGGTATCGAAGAGCAGCGACCATTTTGAGACCTGTAGGTTAGTAAACGTAGCGATGATGCTTCCCTGTGCACATCTTGTGAGGGACTCGACTGTTGCTAGTTATATCAGTTGTAGCGAACGCATGCGGAATGCGTCTAGTCTATGACACGACTATCTTCTTCAATCGGTTCCGCATTCATGAGGTGTCGCACATTCCAAATTTACTATCTCCTGTTCATGCTGTTGGCTGTATGTGTTGAGGACCTGACCCACGAATACTCGTCCGTGGCCCCAATATCTGTGCGCCTCAAGCCAATCACAGAGTTGTTGAATTGATCTTGAAGCGCCGTTTGCGATCTGGCGTAGCGAGCCGTCAATCTTTTGGCTATATCCGAGAGCAGCCCTACGAAAATCCACGCCGTGTGAACGACTAAGCGATGGCGAGCTTGTGCACTGAGTGTTACGAGCAAAGGCCCAGACTATTACCCCTCATCGCATTTTGAGAACACCCAATATTGAACGAAGCATGTAGGAACTGCTGCAAATAGTGAGCCAATCGCTCTGAGCTCCGTCAGTCGTTATGGTCTCATCAGGGCGTACCTCTTAAAGGTGCTGATCGCGTTTTCGGCATTACTTCCATATCAATCAACCCTTTCCTACCACTATCTCGACCAGTTCACGGCCGTGCCGGGTGCTACGTGGGCGAATAACAGAAACTACAATGTGATTTGGCGATGAATAGGTAGATTGGTGTAACCACAGGGCTCAGGAACGTATCGCATCGGACCGAAACTTTCATAGTCCTGCGTAGCTTCAGCATTTCGATGCTTTTAGCACATTTGAAGCTCTCAAATGAAGTGATCCGGAATGTACTCTGGTGCTAGAGGCCCGCAATGACGTTTCCATGGCGAGGCGAATGTAACCATCGTCGTGTTCCAAGGTGCCATTTCTCTAGGCTTGAGCTTTGAGCCCAGCATTCTTCTCTTGAGCACGCGGCTTCTCAAATGGCGACTCCGGATTTCCACCTATAATTTACGGTTCAGGCTCCGGTTACCGAAGAACTGGAATCTGCTAGGCAAAAGAGCACGCTTCCGGTCACCATGTCGTACATGCGCCCGCATGCAGCATACGCCAATTCTGAGCTATGTCGTGTCGACACGCGCAGTTGTGGGAGATGGAAAATTTTGTTATGTTGGTCGTGCTGTTACGAGCTGGAGATCACATTGGATGCCAAGCAAACCATACGTCAGTAGCTTGGCACGCGCTTACCTTTGTCACGTGATATGGGATGAGGAGCATGGCCACCCGTCCACGTGTAGCTTCCACCTTAGATAGAGACCATCATTAATACACTACAGTACACTCACATAGTCCTTATTGTGTTAAAGCCTTCGGGGTCAACACGTTGGCCCTTTCCCCGGTTTTTGTTTTTGCATGAAGTTGCGAGCAACAGCACTCGCAAATCTGTGTGAACGGTCTGCAGGCACTGTATTCCAGCTACCTAGTCCAGATGCTATTTACAGTCAAGATAAGGAGGAAGTGAAAGAGCTGGGCTATCAACCCATATTGTTTGTGTTCGCGCACGGTCCACGTGCTGCTGAGGCAAGGACCAAGGTGAGGGATAGAAGGGAAGGAAGCGACTAGGCTAGCAGCCTAGTCATGTGATCCAGGGCTCAGCCCGTTACAATCTGATCCTCCAGCACATATTCCGCGAGCTGAGACAGCGCTGCAGATACATCAAGAGAGCAGGGAAATCAGTTCGCTGAACGGCCACGATGATATCAGCGAAATGGCTAGGACTGTTATCCTCGCTTATGCTGGGGGATTGAAGAATACCTTAGCTAAGGAAGCTGGAGCATTGATGGTCTACACTTCCTTGATTCCACGCGAGTCCGTTGCATCGAGGGACTCGGGTTTCATGTCGACGATCGAGTTTCTCTCATCCGACGCAAGCATCCCACTGAACGCTTCGGCGCTCCCAACATTCCAGTGAAGGACAAATTTCAACACGTTCAGAAGTTCATTAAAAACCAAGTTGCCAAGGCAAAGAGAACATTTGACTGGGCTTTCGTTACGTCTGCATATGAGCTTTTGATAAAAAAGGCTTAGAGAAAGCAGCGAAGACTATCTTACAGCTAGCAGACTACGGATGTATAAACAACCCACCTACTGAGTACGTGTGCGAAGTATGCTCGGATACAGTTTCCACGAAAAGGGGAGATAGCAAAGCCGTCCTGCACGCGAAGAAGAATCATTCTGGCACTGACGGGGATGCCAACGAAGGTGGGATATCTGGCTCGTGCTATCAGCGCTGTGAAATCATCACCGTTCCTCACGCTCATACTGTGAAGCATTATGGATGCTGTAAAAAGCTCGGGGCAGTTAAAGAGCAGAAGAAGCTCGTCGGCTCGTTCCGTCCCATGCTTGTCAGAAGCGAAGTAGACCAGAACAGTGAGCTTGAAGTCTGGTGCAACGAACCTGTACAAGACAGAAAAGCCGCCTAGGTCGTCGAAATAAAGCCTACACCTAAAAACCAGCCGCCGGTAAAATTCCTGTCCGTCCTTGTAATGAGACGAGGTTGAGGGAGCCTGAATATCCCCAAAAACTTTCTCAAGATTAGGCAAGAATATTATAGAGTAGCATATATCTTCAAGCTTTCTTTTTGGCTTATAGGCGTGCTTCTCAGGGCCATTAAAGTGCTTCGCGCATGTGTATAGCGGAAACAAATCTTGCCGCTGCTTGGTGCTGAGGGCGATCGCTGTAAGGGGCTGCGCAAAGGTTGCTGATGCCTGGTAACAAGATTGTATTCGATGAGGAGTCAAACTATCTAGACGTGAAGCGAGGTTTATATCTGCCTCGCTACGATCGAGAATCTTCGAGAGGCTTCGAAGGCCCCGCTCGCTTCGACGAAGGACCGAAGGTTCCACCGAGGAACAATACCATCACAAGGCCTCTAGCCTATTACAATCTCATTGCTCGCATACAACAACCGAAAAGGCAGTTCAGATGCTCACTCAGGGAGCCGCTGATTCGAAAACACTCATCCTCGCTGCTGATTCGAAAGCGCTGCTGCTCGCTGCTAATTGGAAAATATTGGTGCTCGCTGTTGGTTCAAGAGCACTGGTATTTTCGGTTAATTCGATAGTGCTGCTCCTCAATGGGTCAACGTTCTCTTTGTCTCCAGACGATAGCCGCGGCCCCCAGAGAGGTGTGGTCTTGAAACCATCTTCATCACTGCTCGCGTTGCCGAAGTCTTGGTAGTAGTCCCTCGCTGTAGGTCGAGTAAGCTTGCGTTTTTTGTCTGGACGCATTGCAGGCGATGAGTGAGGTAAAACAATATGTAAATTAGTTGCTCGACATATCGAGCGACAGCGAAGAAGAAACAGAAAAGTTGATGGTACCCTGCAGGCGAGGTCTGATGGTGGGAGACTTGGCCAATGAAGCTTTGGCGCAGCAGAGAAGAAGACTTGAAGTTATAATCGCGCGCTCGAGTCTTAGAACAGGCGAATAGGCTGAGGGGTGTGAGAGTAAGATATATTGCCACAATCGAGAAAAATGAAATTGCAATCGCGTGCTCAAGTCTGAGGAGGCAGATGGGGTGAGGCTAGTGTCTGGGTGCGGAGGTATATTTAAGCTCACTAGTACCAATACTGTCGATGTGACCGAAAAGTCAAGAAGAAGTCAAAGGGCGCAAGCAAAATTCCTAAATTCTACCGTAGGGTGGAAGATAGTCTTTAGTCAGACGCATGCATTTCGGTGATGCAGTGTGTTCCATCAGGGTGAGGTAATTATCCAGTCAAAATATGCGCAATAGCATACTCAAGCTGCCCTTTCCTGGGCGGTATCGTCACTCAATCTCAACAGTGTAGTGTGACCGATTTCCTCTATGCATGTTCCTTCACAGTTCCTTCACTAATTTGATCAGCTCCTAGGTCCCCTGCACCAGGCCAACAATGTTACCGCTATAAGCGAGAGGCTAAGCCGCTATCAACTAGAAATCCGCAAAGCATGGTATGCGCACCCTGAACCCGTGCGTTATTATACCAGGATCGGCACATCACCCCATGGGTATCACCCGGTTCTTGGTCGACTGTAAATTTGCATCTTTGACGCCAGCAGATCATTCCGGACGTTTTCCGGAGATGACACTGAGCAAGTCAAGCCAAAACTCGATTAGAACATGAAGGTCGTAATGATTGATTATCTATAGCACCCAGGTTTACAACAGCCTCCTGCCCGCATACTGAGTCGAGTTCGTGCCATTCTGACTGGGCACCATGCCATTGGCGTCGGCCTGCTTTAGCCATGCGGCTTGTAGAGCCCACACACCCACACTGACCTTCGCTTCGGGGTGGAGGCCAGCAGTGCTCAATTCCATTGTGTCCAACGGAGTAGTGGGGAAAAAGACGCTTGTCGCGCTCAACTCACCGCCATTCAAGAATATCTCAATGATGCTGCGGTCGATGACACCTGACAGCTTCCATGAACCTTCTGCTGGGTTGAAGAGACCAGTGGCCGAGAACTTATCCGTGAAGAAAGGGTTCTTGAAGCCGTCGGTTTCTCCACGGTCGAGCCACAAATCGCCTGACAGCCATGTGCCTCCGGAGACGGATTCGCCCGTCTTTGAAGATGTGAATGTGAAGTTGAGTGTTCCGCCGAGCCTGTCGGTCGCGAGACCAGTCACGTTAGCCTCAAAGTACAACGCTCCGGACTCGACCTTGGAGTAGTCAACCCTGACTGAGCCGTTGCCCAGGGAATCGTTGGAAGCTAGCTCGGATTCTACGATTGACATGATGTTCCATGGGTAGGAGATCAGAGTCAGGCCGTATCGTGGAAGGTCTTTGAGGTAATGGCCGCGAGGTATGGTCATGACACTGCGGAAACCGTCGCCAACCTCTTCACCTGCGGTTGGGACAACATTTGTATACTGCCAGTTGGAAGCCCAGCCCACTGAAACCGGGTCGGTATCGGCCGCGGTGCCGTAGTAGAACTGAGCAGCGTAGTTGTCCTTGGCGAAGTCCGTGAACCGGGTCTGGGGATCGAGAGGATCGAAGTGCGTTCCGTTGAAGGCACCAACGAAGTACTCCGTGACTGAGCCACCAAGAGGCGCACCGGGGTTGATTGAGAGAAACATGGTGTACAACGGCTCGTCGACCGTGGTGTTTCCGTGAACGGGCATCTCGACCAGGTTAGGGCACTCGTACTGCAAACCAACAACACCGTAATGCGAGAAGTTGCTTTCTGGGGTCCAGTCAATGAGATTGGGGCTGGAGAAGATGCCAATCTTGAAGTCAACGGGGTATGCCACCACCATTACCCAACGCTCAGTACCCTCGTACCAGATGACTTTGGGGTCGCGGAATTGAGTAGGGTTGGTTCCGCCGGGCGCAATAACAGGATTAGCTTCGTACTTTGTGAAGGTGTATCCGCCATCGTGCGAGTACGCAATGTGCTGCGTCTGGTCTTCCGGCCTGTTGATGGTGTAGATAGCCACGACACCATTTGTCTGATTCGAGAAGAATCCAGACGTGTTATTAACGTCAACCACAGAGGACCCAGAGAAGACACCTTCCGTAGGTCCGCCTGGGAAGATGGCAATTGGCTGATTGGTCCATGTGTATCCATCATCGCTTGTAGCATGGCCCCAATGTTGATTGCCAGCGATGTTGGCTGTTGGGTTGTCTAGGAGACAGGTTAGTTAAGAAAAAGCCATTGCACATTAATCGATTTTGACTCACACTGGTAGTAAAGGTGGTAAGTTCCATTCTCATCGACGAACATGCCGTTGGGATCATTCATGAACCCATTTGGCGGACTGAAGTGGACTTGAGGACGCAGTGCACCATCGTAGTCGCCAGAGATGACAGTACCGGTAGGCACGTTGGGTTGCGAGTACGTTGAAGTAGCCTGTACACTACTGGATGATGCACTGCTCTGGGCCGAAGCAAGCGAAACGACGCTGAGAAGTGCTGTGAGAGTGTTCATGGTCAAAGTTGGCGTGATGGCTCTTCACAAGCTAATACCTGTAGTAAGAAAAAGTAAGACATTGCTGGATTCCATTCACGTTATATACTGTCGGCCGTGACACCGTTGGCCGAGATTTGCTCCGTACCGTGGTGTGACGACATGCATATGGGTCCATCACCATCCATGGCTTAGCTAGCAAAGCAGAAAATACTCCATAGTCGACTTGGCTTTACACCATGAATCATACGAACCGAGAGCGCAGGTATCAATAAGTGATCTTTTGCATGCGTATTCCCCGCAATGTGGGGATGAACGTGGAGGCTGGGGCGCTGAATTAGGCGATGATGTCGATCCCTGCACGACCGACGAATCACAAATCACCCGCGAATCAACCCGCCAGTCCAGGATCCCCACACGACGCGGAGCAAGAACACTTCCGGTCGAGCTAAAGCACAGAACCCAGCCGTGGAAAAACTTTCGAAGCCTCACAAAGCAAGGCCAAAGTCCCAAACCTGCACCTTCCGTGTCCCAAACGGCCCTCCTTGTCGGACGAAGACACTTAAAACGCCATTCTTCTTCAATCTCTCTTCGTCTACAAGTGGCTCGCCAGCCATGTTCGCAATCTCTCCTAGCTTCTTCCAGTTCGTGAATGCTCCGCCCGCAGTCGCCCCCCATATTTGAACAGTCTGCTTTGGTTGATCCGGCAAAATAGCTATTAAGTTGTCGCCTGTCGCCGCTATCTTGCCTCGGTAGGCCAAGTATGGTGGTGTGGAAAGACCAGGTGCATTGATAACGGTCTTGCTGAATTTTCCATCTGCAGTTCGGAGATAGTGGTAGAAACGTGCAGTCCCGGATGAATTATCGCGCATTAAAGCATGGAATCGGCCTTTCTCATCCGCACATTGCGCTTCTTGGTTTATGATCTGACTATTCTGTGGTATCGTGTAGACTTTGATACCAGCAGTAGAAGGCTTGATTGGAAGTACAACTGTCTGGCCATTCGTCTGCTTCCAAGTTCTGCCTGCATCTTCTGAAAAGGCGAAGTAGAAGTCGTGGTTTGTACGCGCGTCAGGTGTTTCTCGTACCGTCCACGAGGCGAACAATTTTCCTGCCGAGTTTGTAAAGCCGTTGATGTACGCATTGTTGTCTTCGCCTTCAAGGTATTTGCCGACTTGGCTCCACTGCCCAGAGGTAGAGGAGTAGCGATGAATCCAGGAGTCGCCAGCACCAGACTGACCAATGCGGAATTCCATGAGCAAATCGCCGTTATCGATGCGTTCGAAACGTGGGTAAGTAAGTGGCGTCCATGGCCCAACAGAGCCTGGCAAACTATGTTGAACTGCGCCAAATGCGCTCGCGCTCCATGTCGCCGGGATCGATTTTGCAATGCCCGTAGTACTCACACGGTAGTTTAGCGGAACGTCATGATGATCGAAGCTTAGGTGTATTTTCCCGTCACCGCTGATACCCATGCTGATGGTGTTGTGTTCATCGAGGGTCTGTTGCACATAGTCGATGAATGCAAAGTACTGCCACTCGCTGACTGATGGTGAGATGCGACGGCGTCCAAGGTTAACGTGATGCTTGCCATAGCCGCTGGCCGTCTTGTAGAACGCGACATATTGATAGTCGCCGAATGTTGTTAGAGCGGTTTGCTGGAAAGCGAGACCGTTGAGGCGTACAGATCCCTCAACGTCATTTGTGATATTCCAGGAGTTTGTTGAAGTGACAGAGAGTGACGATACAAGCGAGGATAGCAAAGCCCCGCCAATTAGTAGGCGCTGGAGGATCTTCATGGTTGCAGAATAATGCACAGCTGCGGTGCGAATTAAGTGGCCATCATATACAGCAATGTATCAATACAACTAGCGACACGGAGGATCGGGAGAACGTTTCTAAACGGAAGGTGCTTGTGCAACCAATTTTTCCGCACTGTTGCTCGTCATGTGTCCATGACACTTACGGTATTGTGGCAGCAATCTATACAAGTGTTGCCCAAATGGATTCGCTTAGCGATGTTCATCGTATAGGCCACCCGTCTCGCCGGAAACACGGGTTATCGTTGACGCGATGTAGAGAGTCTGGGGTAACATTGTCCCTGACGATCAACAGATCTACAGCGAAACATCCAATGGCAGTGTTATCAATATTTGCAACTGATGTGGGAAAGCTATGTTTGTTGTAGAAGGCCTGAGGGCCAAGACAGCCACTTGCTCACCCAGCTCCTAAATCGAGCACCGCCCCCTCAACATGCTTCCACATACACCACAGGCGCCATACGACTGAGCTCTTTCAGTCAATTTTGTTGTTGTCGACTGCGCCTTAATGGCCTTTCTTCAAACTGCCCTTCGGGCGTTGCTTTCTCCACTACCGGCATTCTAGATGCTCTGCAAAGCCGCATTGTTCATCGCATTTGCAGTAAGAGAGAGCCGTGAAGTGGCTGGATAGTCCAGGCTAGGGAGTATCAGGCTCATATGCCAATTTCGCTTCGTTGCTGTGCGCATGTCGAATATCTGTTGATTTTGTCGTAAATGGAACTCAGTAGCCGATGGCAGCATCAAGTATGATCAGAGCTACTTTTGCGGGCCTGAAGTCTTCAGTACGTAGATAACCGCGGATTGCGATGAAATCCGATGCCTGAACAGGAAGGAGGACAGCGTTGCCAAGGTTTCTCCCTTGGCAAGTATCTTCAAGAGGCATCGTATGTCTTGGACTGACGTACCAGCGACGCAAACTTATCGATCAAAGATGGGGTGAGTCAAGAGATAAAAGGTGATAGCTCCCACAAGGCTGCACACCTAGCGAGCACTGCTACGACTAGGAGGATGTCCATCGCCATGAGGATCACGCGTCTTGCGCTATTTACAGCTTCGGCGTTGGCACAGACCCAATACGGAGAGAACCATGTCAATGTAAATTTCGACTCGCAAATTGTGGAGCAGACGGCCTTCCCTGCGCCGAATGCGACATTACTCAGCCCTGCTTTCCTCGCTGCAGGAAATGCGTCCTTCGATCCAGGCTGGACCGCAGGTACGGAGGGTGCGACCAGCCAGGACCAATTGAGTATAGCACGCATAAACAATAATGTAGTCAAATGAAGCTAACGGTTGTCAGCCTCTTTCATCAGTGGTCTCGCGGCCAAAAACCCATCATGGATGTCATTCCGAGTAGCAGAATTTGTCAGCGAAGAGGGCAAGAGTTTCCCTTATGTCTACCTTTCGACGTCCTCGAATTCTACGACAACAAGCAGCGATTCTGGGAAGCTGAGAGTATGGATTCAAGGATCTGTTCATGGCAATGAGCCAGCTGGAGACGAGGCCACTCTGGCCCTGCTTGGAGCCATGGACGCCAACGCAACCTGGGCTGCATCATTTCTGGAAGCCATGGATATAATCGTCCTCCCCAGGTACAATCCCGATGGCAATGCGTACTTCCAACGTACCCTGGCTACAAACTACGACCCTAACAGAGATCACACTAAGCTTGCACGCCAGCAGACCCGCGACATTAAAGAATGGTTCAGCAGCTTCTCGCCGCACATTGCGATCGATATGCATGAGTACGGAGCGGCGTCCCGATACTCTGGTAACTATAGCAACGCAGCCGATGGCATGTTCAGTGCTGCAAAGAACCTAAACATCCACCAATCCATCCGCGATTTGTCAGAAAATGTTTTTGCCCCAGCCATCAATGCCTCGTTGCTTTCCAAGTCGCTGCGTGGCGAGCCGTATGTGACCGCCTCGCGGAACAACCCCCCACGTCTTGACGAAGCAGGCACCGACGCTAAGATTGGCCGCAACTCAATGGGTCTCACCCAGTGCGTGACCTTCCTTTTCGAGACCCGTGGAATTGGCATCGCCTCCCAGAGTTTCAAGCGCCGTACATTGGCTGGCCTGCAGATGATTATTGGTGTACTGGAACCAGCTCGAGACCAGGCTGAGGAGGTATACAGTACGATTGAAGGAGCCATCAAAGAAGTTGTTGAGAGCAAAGAGGACATTATTGTCACAGACTACACAAAGTACACGAACCGCACATACACCATGGTGGATCGTCGTAATGGTGCTGTGGTTCAACTCCCAATCGAGTTCTCTAGCACGACGCCTGCGACTGCAAATCTTACCCGCGCCCGACCAGAAGGCTACATCATTCCACGCGCGTGGGCCGATCTTGCTGAGCGCTTGCGAGTATCCGGTCTTGAAGTTGAGACTATGGATTATGCATTCGTCGGAGAAGTTGAGGTGTATAACATCACGACCGCAAGTCTTGGAAAGGCTTTTTACGAGGGCGCTGTGCTTAGCACGGTCACAACGGAGACTTTGAAGCAAGAAGTCAAGCTGCCAGTTGGAAGCTTCTATGTGAGCAGTGCGCAGAAGAATGCAGGTCTGGCATTCGTGGCCCTGGAACCTGAGAACATCGACTCCTACGTTAGCTTCGGCATTGTACCGATGGAAGTCGGAGACCTGTACCCTGTTTTCAGGAAAGCGTAGATATTAAGAAATATGTTGGTAGGCCTTGTACGATCGTACGGGTGAATAACAACGAGGTTCTTCTGGTGACTGGTATATTGGTATTGATTGATCTATGAACGTGGGTGCTACG